>JANKKI010000378.1:0-21738 GCA_025175665.1 Cinchona pubescens | reverse complement strand
CTCTTTGCATGTAGGTCCACTATATTTGTTTGATGATGAATCAAACCCAATAAAGTATGCAATTTTCTTATCAGAATGGAATATTGATAATATTGTCCATATGGTGCAGAATATCTCTCTGGGGAAGCAATGTTGTTATTACCAAGATAAGTTGATCAACTTTCTCAAAAGAAAGATTTGTTGATCTAATGGTGATCACTTTCCACTCACATTATCAAGTACCACCATATATTCTCCCAAATGTCTATAGGATTGCCATCAAACCCATGTTTTTTATTATTATCTATCATAAGAATATTTCTCATTTTTGCTTACCATAAAGAATTGGGAAAATATTTAGCTTTAAGGACTTTAAAAATCGAAAGATTAGGATGGGTGATGATTCTTATCATATGTGTTTAGATGTTAGTCATTGAAAGCTGAATATCCCTAAAATCTAGATTCCATACATCCTCGAAGTGCTCAGTCTTGTCCAACCTCGGGCAACAACATTATAAGATGTGGGGATCTGTCTCTTATACACATCTAGCTTTGTATAAGAGACAGTCCTTGCAAACAAATTAGAAATATCAAAGCTAGATTTTGGTAAAAGTAATAAAGAGGATGAGTGCACATCTGCCTGTCTCTTATACACATTAACACTCGCAAAGATATTAGAAATATCTAATTGAACATCAGGAGCAGTATTTTAACTAAAAAATAGAAGACTTGTCAAGATTAACTAATTAACCAGTAGCAAACTCATATAGCTTGATAATATTCTTCATATTGCTATCTTTCTCATTATCAACTTTACAAGAAATGACAGAGTCATCAGCATACACATCTAGATGGTAAAGAGACAGGACCATTTCTATTAATGATTTTGTTCTTCCACAATCATAGAAACTTAGGAGCTGATTCCTGATTAAACTCTCAACACATAAAATAAAAGGTAAGAGACGGTGGAGTTAGTTCTGTCTCTTATAGATGTGTATAAGAGTGTCAAGTAACCCGCTCTATCACCTTCAAATTGAAAGAGTAAGAAATAAAAGTGACACAAGTTAAAATCCATTTAATCTTGTTTCACAAAAACAAAATTTAGTTTGCTTGCAGAAAAGGCCATTCTAAACTATCAAAATCTTTAGCCATATCTAATTTTAAAGCTAGAAAAATTGGGACACTGTACCAATTTTGTCTTGCTTTTATTTTTTAGGTAATAGAGACAGTCATGAACAACAATAACATTGTATAGAATCTATCTATTAGAAAAAAAAAATTATTAGTTTTCACTAATACAAAAATTATGCAGTAGCTTTAAACTGTCAACTAGAAGTTTAGATATGATTTTGTATAACAAATTACAAAGAGCAATAAGTCTGTATTTTGAGTAAGATTAGTGGGATAATGAATTTTAGGAATCAAACTAACCAATGCATCATTCATAGACTTAAGAATATGAAGCTAGAACGAAAATGCTGAAGCTGGCTAACAATGTCTTTACTAATCAAATGCCTATAAGATTGGAAAAAAATTGGAGACATGCAAGTCATCAGTGGCCCATATGGGGTCCATAGAGAAAATGGTTGATTTGATCTGTGTCTTGAATAGGAACAAGAACAGAACTTGGTATGGAATAGGAGGAACAGATGCTGTCTCTTATACACATCTCAACCAAAATCCCTAGCCATATAGATGTAAACATAGTCTCACATAGGGATCAATTGTTTAATCTCTTCTTCCCTTGACACAATGTCCATCCATCCTCTGTGAGAATTAATATTATTTTTTCCTCCTCCCTACAAAATTGGCATGAAAATAAGTGTTTCTATCTCCATCACTTAACCAATATCACAGAGCCTTTTGACTCCAGAAAAGCTCCTTATCTTTGTAGGCCTAGTGAAATTGAGATTTAATGTTTCTTGTTGCCTTTCTTTACACATACTGGTTATTTTGGTTTAGCTCCCAAATTTTCGTCTTCAGCTCTTTAATCCTTAGCTTAGCATTCCTGTAATTTTTCTTGTTTCAATTTAGAGGCCTTAATCCTCTGAGAAACTCTAAACATTCTTGACCCTTTAACCTCGATTCTAGGCATCTTTGATGACCACTCCTTCTATATTACGGACATCGCACTTTATCAAAATGAAATCACTGTTTTTATACACATCTAGATTCAAGGATAAGGGTCAAGTAGAAGGATCTAGTGATTAGAAGCCTCAATATATACATGGGAATAGCCAGCTCTATCAAAAATTTGGAACTAATTACTACCAGAAAGAACCCTGTCAAGCCTCTCTCTGATTTCTCTACCTATCCCATCCATTATTCTATATCCAAGGCTTACCACTGAAACCTAAATCCACTAAATCATTGGAACTAATAAATTGATTAAAAGCTACAAAAGACAAATCTTGCCTGGGTGTTCCTATAAGATTTCAGCCCTTGACCTAAAATAAGTGAAAGGTTGTAATGTTAGCAAAGACAATCAGTGACGACGTTATGATTAACCACATTGGTTCATTCCCATAAATTTAATTATTCTTCTCAAGTTTTCCATCATCTATTTTTGGTTTTTGGTTTTTGGTTTCTAAAATGAAAAATTAATTCCGAGGAGAGAAGAGAGATACTCTCCTTGAATTGGGGAACTGTCAAAGGGCTCTCCACACCTTGGAAATTTCACACCATGACTCTTATTGGAATGTTGAGGCCCCAAAAAGGTCGATCCCCTTCTACATTTGAGAATTCAAAATAGTTGACACACTACCTTTCAGTTTTTGCTTTTTCTCTCCCTTCACAAGCTTTCAAACCCAATACCTTCTTCATTCAAACTACATTTCCTTTTAAGATTGTGACCATAAAATTGCGTAAGGTTTGTAATATTAGAGCAATTTTTTTCTTAAAGATTGTGGAAGAATTCTAACTTTCTAATGCTCCTGGTCTGATTTTTAGTATTTGGGACATTTGATCCCTCCAGCTGGGGAATTGCTGACAACTTGTGAGACTATGGGATTCTCTCTTATGACCAATCAGTGGTACTTACGTTATGATTAACCACATTGTTTTGCTAACATACGAAACTCAGCCTTCTTTTCCTCCAATAAAATACTCTACACACTCTTTGATATTTATCCTACACAGTTATCTAGTAGCGTTCCTTCACTACCAAATCTGTCTTGTATACACATTTTTATGTGTATAAGAGACAGATCTAAGCTGAATTTTGTAAAAATGGAGCTTAGATTTTCTAAGCCTTACATTCTAGGTGTCCGGTCTTAATAGGATTGCAGGAATCAGCTCCTAAGTTTCTATGATGAATCAGAACATCATTGCAAGCCAGGTCAAGCTATATGAGCTGTCTCTTATACACATCTATTTGTTAATCAAGAGGATTTACCCCCATTAGCCTTTAGCTAGCTACCAAACTAAGTGTCCCTATTTTCCAGCTCTCCTCTATCTCTTAGATGACATGATATCTTAGTATGACTGATGATGCTGCACTGATAACAAAAATCAGGGAGTTTTTCATATTTGAAATTCACCCACCTCATTATTTCCCTTCCACTCTAACTATAGTGCCTCTAAGAAGAAGTTTGGACACATCAACCTCTACCAACAGTTTCATATGCTTCCCTTTTTCCTTCCGCCTCACATGGCTTAGAACTACATCTTTAGCTGAATTGAAAACTCCCCCAATTTTCCAGCTCACTTTTTTTGAAAACCAGCATAGAGAAAAGTACCTAACTTGGACCCAAAAAGGTGATATGATAAATAGTTCATCATTGTCCTCTATGTTAAGATCCAATCTACGGATTGATGGAAGTTGATTATCCATTATTTGAGGTCTATTATTGAGAACCCTAAATAAGTCATTTTCAAACCCAAAAATATATTGAAATATGTTAGGAACCAATTCAATGACTAAGAGTTTTTTAGGGAAACCCCAAACCTGATTCACAAAATTCTTCACCCCAACAAAATTAGTTTTCTTTTCTCCGATGAACATTCCGATCAAGCTTTTTCAACATGCCACTATTCCTTCTTGTAGTTCCCTTCCCCTTTGAAGGCTATCTGCTCCCGCAATATCATCAACTAACAAAGAGCACCTCTACATTATTTCTTACAGTTCCTCAGCCATATCACCCAAGCAGGAAAGCCACCAAAATAGGGTGTTGTTGAGCGAAAATGGCCTTAAGTAGACAAAACTCTTATACACATCTAGATCTGAAAATAAGAGACAGCCTACAGGAGAAAG
Source organism: Cinchona pubescens (assembly GCA_025175665.1). Classification (NCBI taxonomy): domain Eukaryota; kingdom Viridiplantae; phylum Streptophyta; class Magnoliopsida; order Gentianales; family Rubiaceae; genus Cinchona; species Cinchona pubescens. The sequence continues at coordinate 17,507 of JANKKI010000378.1, read as the reverse complement.
GACAAAAATGTAAGGGAAAGGGAACAAAAAAGAAAAGAGAACTGTAAGGAAAATTTGTTTTATATTTTAAAATTTAATACTGCCAAGACTATGACAGATTAGTTAATAGATGACATAAACTATGGCCCCTGGCAACCTACCAAGAGGGAAAGGAGAACCCTAAAACTCAGTCATGACATTTTATATATATGCAAATGCAAGTTATGTTAACATTTCAAGTTGTATTTTTTTAATATTTTTCAATTCTATGTTTTTAAAAAGATGTGATTGTTGATAAAAAAAAATTTAATTAAATTCAACAAAAATAATTAACTCTAGTGAACAAGTGTAAAAAGAATAAATGAATTTAACATTTTGAATACCTAAATCTTATAGTAATTATTGTCTTCAATTTTCATTTTTATATCAAAAAAATGTGCTTCTTGGATATAACTTCTTTAATTAAAAATCACAAATAGAAAAAATCACGTATAAAGTGATCATCTATGTCTAATTATGTGTGTATGACTAAATTGCAAGTATTCATTTTAAACACCTAATGTTAATATTAACGTACATATAAACAATTATGGTAAAATTTTTGACGTCTAAAAATCAATCACTTGTTTGTCCAAAGTAAAAGGGTTCGGAAATTGTAATTAGTAAATAATAGTAAAGAAAAATTAAAACAATCGGCAGTAAACGAAAATAAAACAATATAATTGCTATTAATAGGGAGTCACAAATCTCAACCGATACGTAAAAAATTATTGTTGAGAAGTAAATATCTATTAGTGGATAATAGATAACCCGGAAATATATATAAAAATTATTGAGAAGCAAATACTTGTTAGTAAATCGCTTAATACGTATCCCATAATTTTCGTCATTTTTTAAAAATTCAACTTTTTAATAATAGTATATTGAGAGTGATAAGTGTTTAGATCTTTCTAATTATACCCTTCAAAAATTATTTTTGCCCTGTCTTTGGAAAAAGAGCGGTAACCTACTGATAACTCTATTTTACATAATTATTTTACTATTTAAATTCTTATTATTTCTTACGTTTTGTTTCGATTTTAGGGTTTATCTAGTGTTTAAGTGCTTATCAGTAGTGTTTTTCAATGATTTGTCTCTTATACACATCTAGATGTGTATAAGAGACAGCTAAGCATATCATGGTAACACTCTATTATGTTGACATCATTGTTACTTAAATGCTTTTGTAGGTTAAAAATAAGGAATATAGTGTAAGAATGTGATACAAAATTGATCCTAAGACTTAGAGAAGAAATGAAGAATATTGAAAACTTTATGAAAAACCAATTAGGGTTCGGTGGCCGCGGCCTGAAATTTCCAAATTTTATTTCTTTGTCGAGGCTGAGATTCGTAAGCACAATCTCAGATCAAATTTTGTACTCTATTTGGAATATTAGTTTTGTTAGACATAGTTATGATAATCATGTAGATGATGTACAAAACAGATCGTACTAACGGCTTAAGGTCAAGTATGCATCCTACAAGAATGGACAAAAACTGATCATTCGAACGCAATTAAGAAAAACAACCAAAAGTTGATACACGTCTTATGGACGATGAAGAGCGTTCGAAAGAAAGGAGTTCGGACGCAAGGAAGCGTTCGAAATATTACCAGACAACACTAAAGGAAGAACATATCTTTCGGATGCAAATAACCGTCCGAAGGACAATGCTTTGGACGTAAAAGGTCGTCTGAGACAAGGAATCCGAAGTCAAAAGGATCGGGCTTTGAAGACCGTCCGAAGAAAGGAGCTCAAAATGAAGAAAGTTTTTCTATCAGGCTGTAGGACGCATATGACCGTCCGAGACACTGTTCATCAATATGTAGGACAAATATGACCGGTCTGAGACACTGTTCATCAATATGTAGGATGCATATGACCGTCTAAGACACAGTTCATGATGCTGTAGGACGCATGATCAGACGTCCGAACCACCGTCCGAATCCCTAACGGCTAGATTTTTAACAGCTAGTTTTCTGACCATTGGAGCTCAAATTTTAGCACATCTTTCATCTATAAATAACCCAAGGACATCCAAATGATGGGTGGAACTACTACATTCAATACAAACACTTGTAAGAGCTATTTTGGGAGAAATAGGCTAAAATATTGTGGGTTGTATTGGTTTGGGTAGTATAGTTCTCTTGGCTCAACTAGAGGGAAATAGTATGAGCAAGAGTAGAGTAGTGAGTGATCTTCAAGTATAAGAATGGAGGGATAACAAGTGTACAAAAGTGAGGTTGTAGTGTAAAACCCTTTGGCTCAACTAGAGAAACTTAGTCGGTGCAAGAGTGAGCCTACTTTGTGTACAAGAAGGTTACTGCCCCACATTCTTTAAAGAGGCACTACTAGTGGATGTACTCCAACCTTGAGAAGGTTGGGAGTTTGGTTTGATATTCTTTATCTCAATCTTTTATTTTTCCTTTAAGCTTTGATTGTTAAATATTTATCTTTGATCATTTGTGCTTAAGTATTCATTTGTTGCACAAAGTTTGCATTTTTATTAAGAATTTCAAAAGGTTTATCTTTTGAGACAACCTAATTCACCCCCCTCCTCTTAGGTTGCTTTGGGGCCAACAAGTTTCTTGTTAGCTAAGTAAGGGATATAGTGAGGGAGAAGTTAGCTACTTTAAGAAATTCAAGCGACAGAAACTCCAGTGTTAACTTATACTTTTGTTTTAATCTATTATTTCATTTCTTTAATTTTTGTCTTTTAATTTGTGCAAGTCTAAAGTTTTCTTAGTTTAGTGTAATTGGCTATTAGTTCTCTTTAATTCGATATAAGAAATTTGTATGTTCCACACGAATTATTGAATGTCATGTTTAGCCTATTTGTGACCATTTTTCATCAACTATACTCTTCATGGGTTAGCATGAGATGATGTTACTATGTCCGTATCGTACTGGTCATTAGCTTGGTTAATTGGTAAATTGGAAAAAAATTGGACATTTATTAATGTGTGTGATGTGTACGGGTAGATTTGGAAACTTGATTAACCCCTAAATTTATTTGGTAAATTAGAGTGAGAATGAGAGTTGAACTTTAGTTTTAGACTAGAACAGAATTTGTAATAGGTTGTAGTGTGATCTTAGTAGGTATTTTCCATCAAGTTGGTTTTTATTCATTCTATGTAACAAATTTGACTAGTACTAAGTTGTAGTGGCAGATTCACACTTAAACTAGTTCGGTTGATATACTTAATTGTCACATGAAATATGATTAGGTTGTCAGTGGATTCAACCTCTAGTTTGTTCTGGGAAACTGATTAACTGAGTAAGTTAACCAAAACTAGGAGATTGTCTGTGAAACCCAATATTTTACTAGCCTTGTTCTTTGATTTTTAACTGGTTTAAAATGTTTTTCATATTATTTTTAGTCATAAAGTACTTGAATTTATTTATGTTTTAGCTATCTATAATTTTCTTCTTTTTTTTTTTTGATATAAGAATACCTGTCACTTGGATAAGATTTTATGTATTTTAGCACTTTAGATGCTTATCTTTATGATCCAAGCTTTAATTTCAACTTTTGTAGGATTCTTTATGGCTGAAAAAAAAACCCTCTTTGCAGCCTTATATGTTATGATTTATGTATGTTATGGGTTGTTTTTAGTGTTTTGGAGGTTGGGAAGTGATTGGGGTTGATTTTTAACAACTTTCCACGGTTAGATTACATATTTTAAGATTATGAGTTGGGGTTTTGTCTTCCATATGGGGCCCTAGAGTGTTATGCTATGAATGCTTATGTCTATGCATTTTAATGATGTTTTAAGAGTGTTTTAAGGTTAGTTTGGATAGGAAGCATGTTTGAATCATGCGTGTGGCTAATCGGTAAAAATTTCAGTTTGGTAGTAAAGAGAATTCCACCCAGAGGTTGTTGCTCTAATGTTGTAATAGAGTTACATTGTAGTGGTTATGGGGTATGGATTGTTGTGGGGTGCTATTGATATAGTCCCGGCTATTGCTCAGTGAATCTTTCCGTTTATGCATTGGTTGGTTAGAATATGTTGTTTTGAGTTGGGTTGTAACCAAGGTCCCTTGAATACCTTGGAATTGGATTTTGTTGGCGTGAGGATAACCTACTTATAGCCTAGGGAGGCGGTTTTTTCGGTTTTTCTGAAAGCTGAGCTTATTATCTCGAAAAAACTTCGCCTCTCCCTAGGCTATAAGTAGGTTGTCCTCCCTTGTCACGCCCCAAAAACGGGACCGTAACACGCCGCGCTAATGGTACACCGGACCAAAGAGCCTTGGTGTCGTTTTCTATCGTTGCGCGTTTCGCTTCCTAGTCATTCTTTAACTTCTACATCTCTATGTGTATAAGAGACAGGCGTGATACCTAAAACGCCACCTACGCGCCGCGATCGCGTTGATGATCATTTGTGCAGTTTTGCTTTGATAGGTGGGTAACATAGACCCTCTTCCACTTGTATTTTGTTTAACGACTTTAAATATGTTTGGATGGATTTTAAAATGTGTATGATGTTTGGAACTGCACTTTTACCAAGTTTTGGAATTATTACATATGAAATCGGGACCAAGCTATTTTATGTTAATCAATTGATATGTTTGCAAACTCTTTTGATATGAAAGCATTTTATGACTGTTTTGGCTCATAGGTGACCTAGGTATATAATTTTGGATGTGTTTGGAAATGTAAGATTTGTGAAGACCATAGTCATGAAGCAGTTTGAAGAGACACACATCTAAGCTCTTCAAATGGGCTAGTAATTTAGGTCATACCTTTGAGCCTAAAAGATACTCATGCTATTTTGATTATATTCCGGATTGAAGCAGTTTCTTGGATTTGTTCGCTATTTCTTTTGCTATAGAAATTTTATTATAATCTTATAGGATTTATTACTGTCTCTTATACACATCTAGATGTGTATAAGAGACATGGCATGAGACATTTTAGAAACTACTTATGATTATGGTTTATTGACGTTTAAATGGCATGAGACATTTTAGAAACTGCTTCATGACTATGGTCTTCACAAATGTTATTATCTTTATGTTTTCTTTTTATCGCAATGCTTGGCCCCATTTGAAGAGCTTTTATGATATCCACTGAGCTAGTTATGCTCACCCCACGTGATTTATAATTTTTCAGATTAGGTGCTCGTTTTGTACTCTCCACCGCGTTAGCAGCTTTTAGATTTTCTCCAGATTCATATATTACTGGTACATTTCTACGGACCCATGTGCCAAGACTCTCTTTTGTTTTGTGATTTGGTTGTTGGACAGTAGAGATTGTATCCTTATACACTTTGTTTTTTTGAAGCAGGGGTTAGGTACTTGCCTGTCTCTTATACACATCGTAGATGTGTATAAGATTGATAACGAAGAGTTATTTAAGAGATCAGATATTAATTACAACAAAAAAGATGTGTTGCTCTGTTCGTACAACACTTGCGCTGTGGGCCGGTGTACCATTAGTGCGGCGTGTTACGATCCCGTTTTTGGGGCTTGACATTGTCCAACTTTACCTTAATCATCTTTCTCTTATTTAAAAAAAAACCTTTTATTTACCATTTTGTTGTTAGTTACTTAATTTTTTTTTTTCCGAAAACGGCAACAACTACTTATTCTTATTTTGTTACTATAATTCAATAGTTTAACTATTTATTTGTTACTAGAAAAGTCAACATCCATCTTTTTAATCGCCTGTATAGTAAAGTGTTTCAAGTACTGGGTAATTGCCACTTCAATTGTCAGTGGGAACAATTCCTAATTTGACCTTTGTGGTAAGCAACAGATCATTTAAATTGATACAAGAAAACAATAACATTTTGGAAATTTCTATGATCCCGTTAGAATATCATGTTGTTGTACTATAAGGATTGTACTATACAAGTATTCAAAACACATACTGTTGTACTGTACCAATATTCAAAAGACAACAGTAGGGTACCCATAAAATTATATAATTTTCTTAACACTTCATTACAAAGTATACTTGAAGGAAATCAAGGACAAACGAAAATCACGTCAATTTTGCTTCAAGGTTCTTATAAGATGAATTTGGAATCGAAGCTATTGTGCGAAAGTATAAAAATCTTTCACTTAATAACTGGGAAAGTGGAATCTTTTTAATTTGTTACGAGTAGTGATGTCCACGGTTCCGGAATTACAGGTTCTGATTCCCAGAAAGAGTCTTTTTCTTGCTTTGTTTCTTCCTCATTTCTCCTAGCTGCTGGCCGAACTTCTCTTCCCCATTTTTTTGTCCCCCAAAATTTTCTTGGATATCAAGTATAAATCACTTGGAAGGTAAGATTTTATGTATTTTAGCACTTTATGGCTTATGGGCTTTATGATCCAAGCTTTAATTTCAGCTTAGGTGTTTTCCTTTGTTGTGGGATGCTATTGATATAGTCCCAGCTATTATCTCAGGTGAGTCTTCCGTTTATGCATTGGTTGGTTAGAATATGTTGTTTTGAGTTGGGTTGTAACCAAGGTCCCTTGAATACCTTGGAATTGGATTTTGTTGGCAGGGATGTGAAACCCAGTATTTTAAAATCCTTGTTCTTTGATTTTAATTGGTTTAAAATGTTTTTCATATTATTTTTAGGCATAAAGAGACTTCAACTTATTCGTTTTTCAATTCGGCAAAAGAGACGATTTAGCGATTTGAACCTAGGGATTTTCTTCCTCATTTTCTTCCAGCAGCGAAACTCTTCCTCCATTTCCCCCAAAAATTTTCTTGGATCTTTATTGACATATTCAATCTTGGAACATAAGATTTTATGTATTTTAGCATTTATAGCTTATGGGCTTTATGATTTAAGCTTTAATTTCAAGTTTTGTAGGATTCTTAGGGCTGAAAATAAACCCTCTTTGCAGCCTTATATATGTTGATTTATGTATGTTATGGGTTGTTTTTAGTGTTTTGGAGGTTGGGAAGTGATTGGGGTTGATTTATAACAACTTTCCATGGTTAGATTACAAATTTTAAGATTATGAGTTAGGGTTTTGTCTTCCATATGTGCCCTAGAATGTTATGCTATGAATGCTTATGTTTATGCTTTTAATGATGTTTTAAGAGTGTTTTAAGGTTAGTTTGGATAGGAATTGAGACTTGAAACCAAGTGGAATGGATTTCCCTTCATTTTGTAAGTAATGGAGAAGTTTGGCAACTAGGATAATTTGGATAATTGGTTATGTTTGAAGGATCTTTAGTGATCTTTTGATGGTTTTAAGTATTTCCTTGGTAGTGGGTTGGATAGGAAGGTTAATTACTTTTTCGAGTTACATTAACATTTTTCTCTTATCACACATCTAGATGTGTATAAGAGACAGCAACAATCCATACAATTAATGTCTATAATAGACATTAATTGCAACATTATGGGGTATCCATACCCCATAACCACGACTATATCATATAGCTGTCTCTTATACACATCTAGATGTGTATAAGAGACAGCCACTAGCCTGCCCTCGATTTGGTGCGAGTTGGGTTGTAACCAAGGTCCCTTGAATACCTTGGAAATGGATTTTGTTGGTTGGTTGAATATGTTGTTTGAGTTAGGTTGTAACCAAGGTCCCTTGAATACCTTGGAATTGGATTTCTTGGGAGGATAGCCTAATTATAGCCTAGGGAGGCGAAGTTTTCAATTTTCTGGAAAACTGGCTATATATATCTGTCTTAATAGGCCTCATTTCTCAGTTCTTTTTCTTATACGATTACATAATCTTTTAATTATAAATCTTTAATGAATACGACCCGCTCTTGGTCTTTTTAAATCTAATACGACTACTTCTCCTTTATTAGTTCTCAATCTTGTTTGATTTCCCTAGTCATTCTTTAACTTCTACATCTCTTCTAAGAGTCCTCTTATATCTGTTTTAGGTACCACGCCACCTACGCGTGGCGAAGATTCGAGGTCAAAACTCCTCGGACGCATTGCACCGTCTGAACGAACTGGCAGAAAGAATGGGATCCTACTGCCTTTCTTTCGGACTGTCTCTTATACACTTTTGGATGGATGTTCACGGTATGATGTTTGGAACTGCACTTTTACCAAGTTTTGGAATTATTACATATGAAATCGGGACCAAGCTATTTTATGTTAATCAATTGATATGTTTGCAAACTCTTTTGGTATGAAAGCATTTTATAACTGTTTTGGCTCATAGGTGACCTAGGTATATAATTTTGGATGTGTTTAAGAGAGGAAATGTTTGATTTGGGGTCATCCTATAGTCATCCATGGGACGACATCTGACTTCTTGAACCTAGTCTAGATTACATAAGAGACAGACTTGAGCTATAACACCTATGAAAAAATTAACGAAAGTATCAGAGAGTTCATAACATCGCTAGTCTTGAAAGTCATCTTGTTGAGCCTAAAAGATACTACGTGCTATTTTATTATATTAGTTGAAGCGAAACTGTACTTGGATTTGTTCGCTATGCTTTAGCATACTATGTTTTGAAATGATTGGATCTTTTTGACTATGTTTTGGACATGCACAGCGTTTAAATGGCATGATACATTTTAGCAACTTTTTATGATTATGGGCTTTATGGAAACATAACTTTAATTTCAAGTTTTAGATTAGCTCTATGGCTAACTAAACCCTCTTTACACAAATGTTATTATGTGGCAGATTTCACTTATGTTATCAAAATTAGCTTGGCCCCATTTGAAGGTTGGTCACCCACGTGAATTATAATTTTTCGATTAGGTGCTCGTTTTGGATTCTCCACCTCGTTAAGCGGCTTTTAGATTTTCTCGGACTCCACATTCGGTAGGACTCTGCGGATAATCTTCCAAGCTTCTCTTTTGTTTGGAGAGGGGTAGTGTATTAGATAAGTTTTGTATTGATGAACTTTATTTTTGTTGTAGCATCTTTTATACTAAGAAGAAATTTTGTAATTCGTATTCTTGTGTAAAATGAAATATTTGGTTTTATAGTTAAGAAATGGCTTGATGGTTCTATTACATTGCGGTTAAGTTTGTTGCTCTGTTCAGTTGTGCCTTAAAACTTTGGTTCATTTTACACGCCGCGGCGAATTACAAACACCTGTCTTTATACACAGCTGTCTCTTATACACATCTAATTGATGGTTTAAGAGCAATATTTGGAAGCATATTATAATATGAGCTTATTATCTCCTAATCTTGCCATGTCTAATAAATTCGAGGGGTTAACTAAGTGTTTTGACTGGGGTTTTAGCTTGTCAAGTTGGTCGAATTTGTGATAAGGTCATTTTGACCAAAGAGACATTGGTGTCGTTTTCTATCGTTTGTCGTTTTCGCTTCCTAGTCATTCTTTAACTTCTACATCTCTTCTAAGAGTCCTCTTATACCTGTTTTAGGTACCACGCCACCTCGCCGGCGATCGCGTTACGTGATCATTTGTGCAGTTTTACTTTGATAGGTGGGTAACATATACACATCTAGATGTGTATAAGAGACAGCCCCAAAATATGTTTGGATGGATTTTAGAATGTGTATGATGTTTGGAACTGCACTTTTACCAAGTTTTGGAATTATTACATATGAAATCGGGACCAAGCTATTTTATGTTAATCAATTGATATGTTTGCAAACTCTTTTGATATGAAAGCATTTTATGACTGTTTTGGCTCATAGGTGACCTAGGTATATAATTTTGGATGTGTTTGGAAATGTTTGATTTGGGGAGAACCGGTTCTATCCTTTGTCATCCATGGGACGCCATGGTACTGCTATGACTGTTATGGTGGCGATTTACTCTCCAGCGTTGCGCTTTTAGATTTTCTCCGATTCCACATTCTTGGTAGGACTGCGGATAATCCAAGCTTCTCTTTTGTTTGGAGAGGGGTAGTGTATTAGATAGGTTTTGTATTGATGAACTTTGTTTTTGTTGTAGCATCTTTTGTACTAAGAAGGAATTTTGTAATTCGTATTTTTTGTGTAAAATGAAATATTCGGTTTTATGGTTAAGAAATGGTTTGATGGTTCTATTACATTATTTCATCTCACAAACGCTCTGTTCGTTTGTGCCTTGCGCTTTGTAATAGAACCGGTGTCCCATTAGCGCGGCGTGTTCTGATCCGTTTATGGGCGTGGCGAGTTCGATTGATTCCGACAGGCGATTCCGATTTCAAATTTTTAAAAATAAAAAATAAAAAAATTATAAATTATAATACTAAAAAAATTAATACAAGTTAATATGAGAAAGAAAAAATTATATTTTATTTATATGTCAATTGTAGATTTTGTTTTCAGTAAAAAAAAAAGTAATACTATTGCAATATTTATTAAACCATTAAAAATTGAAGTAAAGATACATTTTAACTAATCTATAACTAAAAGATAATTTAAAGAAAAATTAAATGTATCAATTACATTAGCCTATAAAACTATAATAGGCTAAGGTCATTAAGAATTTCTTGAACGTCTGAGTTTATTCCACTTGAAAAAGCAACTATAGTATTTTTATCACTCTCGTTCATATCTGCTTCAATCTTAATCTCGATCTCCTAATCCCTTATATTCACATCGTACAAATCTGCTAATGATGCTTGAATCTCCAAATTTTCAGGGCTCAATTGAGACCTTATCTCGTCCAAAATGCTTCCACTCGCACTGAAAGCTTGTTCGACCGCTACAATTGATGCCAGTGTTGCTAAAATATGCTTTGCAATAAGAGAAAGGATGGGGTAAACCTTTGATTTGTTACCCAACCATTCCAGTACCGAGATTTTTGTGCCTTCCACTAGTTCCTGTATAAGAGACAGATCTGTATCTTATACAGAAGTAGTCAGATAAATATCAAGTTCCGTACTACTAGCGCCACCCCTTGACCTTGTCAAAGTATGTAATATTTTTTTAGACAGGGGGATATTTATAGTACTAGTAGTAATCCGTTGACTACTACTAGCATTATTATCACAACTACCGGCACGAGTATGCGGAACTTGAACTTGATAATCACTATATAATGTACGAATACATTCTTTAGTCGTTTCAGCAATTTCAATTGGATCCACTTCGTTTTCTTTAAGAAAAATATTTTCTAACATTTTATTAATTATATTATAATATGCTTCCAAATATTGCATTAAACCATCAATTTTAACACGAGGATCTAAAATGGAAGAAACAAAATAAATAGGTGGAATATGATAATAATAATAATAATTAAGCCATTTTTGTAACATATCAATAACAGCACTATGCAAAATAATGTCATTTACACTATCTTCTAAAATACTAATTATATCATATGCTTGGGGTATAAATAAATGAGATGTATGAAAATATACCGAGTAACACCAGATAAAGTACAAGTAACAGTTTTAAAAACATGCAAAACTTCTGCCATTTTTCTACAAATTTCCCATAGACTAGTCTACCATTTTTCTACAAGTTTCCTATAGTCTAGGATGCAAGTCAAAATTACTATGATATCTGTTTCTAAAAAATTCACATAATAAATCATTAGATTTTAAACAATTATTAAGTAAATCATAAGTTGAGTTCCAATAATTAGGAACATCATGAAAAAAAATTTTAGGTTTCCTTCCTTTCTCAATGCAAAATTTACCCCATTCTTTCATTATTTTTGAATGGCCAATTAGGTAACTAATTGCATCCTTAATAGGTTCAATCAAAGCATTAAGTGTTCTCAAACTATTTTGAACACTTAAATTTAAAATGTGACATGCACACCTAATATGAAAAAATTTACCACCTACTTGTGGTTCATAATAATTTTTTAAATCTCTAATCGATGTAATATTATTAGTAGTATTATCAAAACCGATTGAAAAAATACAATTTATTTACCAAGCTATATTCGTCTAAAATCTCTTTAATCATATTACTTATATTTATGGCTGTGTAACTTTCATTAAATATACGAAAAGCAATTATCCTTTTTTGCATAATCCAATTATCATTAATCTGATGAGCAGTTACACCCATGTAAGAATTTCTATTCCAATGATCACTCCAAATATCACTGCAAATTGAAATATGATCTTCTAATTTTGAAAAAATAACTACCAAAATCTTTTTTGTTCTTTATAATATTTTAAAATTTTATGTGTAAAAGTTGTTCTAGGCATACATTTAAATTGTGAATTCACATACGTTTATTGAAAATGTACATATTTCTTTTTTCACAAAAACTAAATGGTAAATGTTCTCCACAAATAAAATTAATTAATCCAATTTTATATTGTTAATCAAAAAATTTAAATATAGGATTAGAGGATAAAGATGCGTACCCGGGTATACAGATCTAGATGTGTATAAGCCGAATTCCGTCGGATGTTCCTTTGCGGATCAAGTGTTTCTCTAGTATTCCGTATCCGCTCCCTTTTTTCCAACTATAGCTAGCCTTGCAATAAGTACACAGTGCATTAAAATAAGCCATTCCCTTCGTTATCTAATTCTTTTGTAAAATGTTTCGTAAACATTTTGATCTTTGGAGCCTTAAAAATAGGCAGATTTTGTTGATTTACTTCCAGAATCAGGAGTTATTTCAACATCATTTCCAAAATTAATAAAAATTTCATTGGAATTTTGACTATCCATTAGAAAATAGTAATTTGAAATTTTGAAAAAACATTATTATAAAAAATAACTAATAGCATAACTAGCTCAGTAGATATCATAAATGACACTTAAAAATAGTATAAGAAGACACAAATTCTCTTTTAAATATTTATTTTTTATTTTAGAAATTGATAAATAATATTTGAGATTTTGAAAAAATTGACAGTTTGAGAGAATGAAAGGGATTGAGTTGAGAGAATTGTTTGTTGAAAATGGTAAGAAGAAAGCACATTTATGGATATGAATTTTGAAAATAAAAAATAAATAAATAAAAGAGAAAGTGAGAAGGGAAAACAACTTATGACCGTTGGAAACGGCCATAAGCCATAAGTGAAGAATACCAACGGTCAAGTCACCGTTGGTGTGTTTGCTGTGGCAGCAACACCAACGGTCATTTTGACCCTTTAGTGTTTTTTTTTTTTTTTAATTTATCCGGTTCCAGTTCCGATTTCAATTCCAAAAAATAGTGAACCGGAACCAGAACCTTGCATGAGGTTCTAGTTCTAGTTCCTAAAACTAGATTGGACGATTTCGGTTTCGGTTTGGATTCCATAACCGCAGATTTTCTGCGATCCGATTCCGATTCCGATTTGGGAACTGGAACCGAAACCGTGATCACCACTAGTTACGAGAAAGATTAGCTGTTCGATATAAGGGAATTCATTCCAAATCCAAAAGACTATCACAGACAGTCCCTAGGCTATATGAAGCTCATTACGTTAAAACCCAAGGGTATCCATTTCATCAAGCAAAATGTCATGAATTTACTAAAATTTTAAGAATCATAAAGGAATGCCAACAATTGTGGGGCATCTAAATTTTGATGAGAATGTGGAGACTAGTCAAATATATTCAAGAATAACTTATAATTCTTTGAAACTACAAAATCTATAAAATTAAAAATAAAAATACGAGAATCCACAATACATTTATATCAGTTCCATCCCTAACTACACAAATGACCATAACTACAGTGTCACATAACACAGGGAACTGTCAGGTGAAATTTATGCAGCACTATTAAAATCAAGGATTTTCAAAACTACACTAATCACTTAGGGTGTGTTTGATTGGATTAAAAATATTTTTTTGAGAAAAATATTTGTTTGGAAATATTTTACATGAAAAAATCGGGTCATTATTTTTCATATAATTTTTCAGTGTTCATTGATAAAATTAAAATTTTTGAAATAAATTTTTTTTAAAGTTTTATTTTAAATTTTATGAATACAAGTTTTAAAAAAAAATTTATAATAATGGTAATAAATACCTTAGACTAATTGTAGTTAATAAAAATTTGATTTTGTTCAAAATTAAATGATAGTATAATGTAGTAATAAAATATGCATAATGATAATTATATTGCTGTGAAACCAACGATTAAGAGAAAATCGAATAGACAACAATTGAAACGAAAATAAATTTAAGAAATTAAATTATAAAATTGAGTATTTAAAGTTTATTATCACTCTTGATTTATTCGAAAAATAATTTATACTCAAAATTTCGTAAGTTATTTTTTACCGGATGAAAGAAAATTAGAAAAATATTTTACACCACAAAATATTTTTCTATGTTTGACTCCAAAAGAATTTTTGAAAAATATTTTCATAAAAATATTTTTTACCGAACATACCCTTAACTCGGTAATCTGTGAGTGAGTGACCAATGCATAATTCGAAGTTACATTCTCATTATTTTTATGCATGTCCAGTTGTCTCAAATTGATTCAGAATTCATCAAGGAACAGATCAATGAAAACAACATTTATTACATACTTCTTGTGAAACCCAGTATTTTACTAGCCTTGTTCTTTGATTTTTTTAACTGGTTTAAAATGTTTTTCATATTATTTTTAGTCATAAAGTACTTCAACTTATTCGTTTTTCAATTCGGCAAATTTTTCGGTTTACGCTTTTGATTCGTGTAACGGGTCAAAAATTGGACTAAGTGTAATTAGAGCATTGTGGTGTGTGAGTGTTGTATGATGGCTAAATTATTCAGAAAAAAATGATAATTTAGTAGCAAAAATTAGTTTTTGGGTTAAATAGTCAACTTGAAGACTATTTGGTCAAATGGGAACTATTTGTGTCAACCTTGAAATCTTTTTAGTCTTCTTCTTGCTTTGTTTCTTCCTCATTTCTCCTAGCTGCTGGCCGAAACTCTCTTCTCCATTTTCCCCAAAAAATTTTCTTGGATTTCAAGTAGAAATCACTTGGAAGGTAAGATTTTTGTATTTTAGCACTTTTTGGCTTATGGGCTTTATGATCCAAGCTTTAATTTCAAGTTTTGTAGGATTCTTTATGGCTGAGAAAACCCTCTTTGCAGCCTTATATGTGTTGATTTATGTATGTTATGGGTTGTTTTTAGTGTTTTGGACATTGGGAAGTGTATAAGAGACATTTTTAACAACTTTCCACAGTTAGATTACATATTTTAAGATTATGAGTTGGGGTTTTGTCTTCCATATGTGGCATAGAGTGTTATAAGATGAATGCTTATGTCTAAGAATCCATGCATATAATGATGTTTAAGAGTGTTTTAAGGTTAGTTTGGATAGGAATTGAGACTTGAATACCTTGGAATTGGATTTTGTTGGTTGGTTGAATATGTTGCTTTGAGTTGGGTTGTAACCAAGGTCCCTTGAATACCTTGGAATTGGATTTTGTTGGCAGGGAGGATCAGCCTACTTATGGTCAAGGGATGGGCGAAGTTTTCGGTTTTTCTGGAAAGCGAGCTTATTATCTCCTAATCTAGTCAGTAATACGAATTTGAGGGTTAACTAAGTGTTTTGTGGGGTTTTAACTTGTCGAAGTTGGTCAGAAATTGTGACAGGTCTAGGGACGACCCACTATCAGCTGTACTTGGAAGCTCAGTTCTAGGGCCCTTCGCGACGAGATGATTCCGTAGTCATTCTTTAACTTCTACATCTCTTCTAAGAGTCCTCTTATATCTGTTTTAGGTACCACGCCACCTACGGCGATCGCGTTCTGTGATCATTTGTGCAGTTTTGCTTTGATAGGTGGGTAACACAGATCCAAACTAACCTTAAAACATCTTAAAATGTCTCATTAGGTATCATAGATGTTTGGAACTGCACTTTAACCAACTCTAAACATATTGGAAGACTGTCTCCATACCACACTATTTTATGTTAATCAACTATGATACCGTTTGCAAACTCTTTTAAACCTATGAAAGCATTTTATAACTTTTTGGCTCATAGGTGACCTAGGTATATAATTTTGGATGTGTTTGGAAATGTTTGATTTGGGGAGAACCGGTTCTATAGCACCTATAAGAGTGAAATGATTGGATCTTTTTGGCTATGTTTTGGACATGCCTGCGTTTAAATGGCATGATACATTTTAGAAACTACTTATGATTATGGTTTATTGACGTTTAAATGGCATGAGACATTTTAGAAACTGCTTCATGACTATGGTTTTCGCAAATGTTATTATCTTTATGTTTTCTTTTATCGAAATGCTTGGCCCCATTTGAAGAGCTTTCATGATATCCACTGAGCTAGTTATGCTCACCCCACGTGATTTATAATTTTTCAGATTAGGTGTCTTTTATACCAATCAAACTACCGCTTAAGTATAAGAGTACTGTCTCTTATACACATCTAGATGTGTATAAGAGACAGATGCTATACATACTATGTAATATTTCAATCTACACAAAAAATATAGGTTTTGTATTGATGAACTTTGTTTTTGTTGTAGCATCTTTTGTACTAAGAAGAAATTTTGTAATTCGTATTTTTGTGTAAAATGAAATATTCGGTTTTATAGTTAAGTAATGGTTTGATGGTTCTATTACATTGCGGTTAAGTTTGTTGCTCTGTTCGTTTGTGCATTGCGCTTTGGGCCGGTGTACCATTCATAAACACTCTAGGGCCACATATGGGTGAGAATTCCTCTCATAATCTACCATATGTGAAATTTGTGGAAAGTTGTTTAGCCTCATCCTCCGATACACCACCAGTGGTTGATTATGGCACCATTGCAACCACATGTGGCACAGGTTATTCGACAGATGGACGCTGAGCGAGGTGTGGTAGATTACTAGATCTGGCTAGTACTGTAGGTCATACCTTCGAGCCTAAAAGATTCTTGATTCTATTTTATTATATTCCGGATTAGCAGCGTATGTATCATTTCTGGAAGGGTCTTAGAGCAGGCTTCGGAGAGAGCTGATAGTGGGTCGTCCCCAGACTTATGAGGAGATGTATAATCTAGCCATCCAGCTGGATTCGGAGCGAGGCGTGAGGAGAGATCGGGATACCTTTATAAGAGACGGAAAGTATCTCTATATAACATTTCTCTTAAACCATAGTCATGAAGCAGTTTCTAAAATGTCTCATGCCATTTAAACGTCAATAAACCATAATCATAAGTAGTTTCTAAAATGTATCATGCCATTTAAACGTCAGGCATGTTAAAACATAGTCAAAAAGATCCAATCATTTCAAAACATAGTATGCTAAAGCATAGCGTAGCCATATATAAAAGATCCAATGTATATTTCAAAACATAGTATGCTAAAGCATAGCGTAGCCAAAAAAGATCCAATCATTTCAAAACATAGTATGCTAAAGCATAGCGTAGCCAAAAAGATCCAATCATTTCAAAACATAGTATGCTAAAGCATAGCGTAGCCAAAAAGATCCAATCATTTCAAAACATAGTATGCTAAAGCATAGCGAACAAATCCATACGCAACGCAATGTAATAGAACCATCAAACCATTTCTTAACTATAAAACCGAATAATTCATTTTTACACAAAAATACGAATTACAAAATTTCTTCTTAGTACAAAAGATGCTACAACAAAAACAAAGTTCATCAATACAAAACCTATCTAATACACTACCCCTCTCCATGGTGCATAAGTAGTATTCTAAAATGTATCATGCCATTTAA